>CM076576.1:627319372-627329372 GCA_034641835.2 Pinus albicaulis | reverse complement strand
CCAGTTGGCGCTAGTTGTCAATGACAAAGTCGAGCCAATTTCAGGGTGTGTGAAAATTGAGATTTTTCCCCTAAATCCTTCACCAGTGTGTCTTTCCCTTCCTGTCTTTTCACTGTATGATCATAGATTACATTGCTCATTGTTTGAAATGTCTTCTTTCCATGATTGGTTGATGTAAAAGGGAATGAATGCCTTGTTTTGATCTCTTGCTTTGGAAGTCCTTTTTTGTGCTTGACCTCATATGTCTTGTAGCCTTTTGAGGGATTTCTTTACAAAGTGTTTGAAACAGCGATTGCATTCTTAGTGTTTGTTGCATCTCTTTTGCATTCATCCTTCATTAAGAAGATTTGTGTTTATTTAGTTTTTGTCTCAAAGTGTTATTTTTGTTAAAATGCATTAGATCACATTGCATTGAAAAGTTTTTTTTTTGAGATTTATCATTGAACTTAGATCACATTGTTTAATGATCGGAAACTAAAAATCGCTTTGAGTGCATTCTCTTTCATTGAAAGCATGCATTAAGTAGATTCTCATTTTATCGAAAAATGCATTGAGTGCATTCTTATCATTTGAAAAGAAAAAGGAAATTGTGCATAGATTACAATTGCATAGTTTTCAAAAAAGAGGATTTTGCATAGATTACATTGCATTATTTGCATCATTGAATGTTTGGAATTACTTTTGGATAGCGAAAGTCATCTAGTTTGGAAAAATATTTCGTTTGCAGTGTTGTTGTTTGTTCCATCATTGTTTGAAACTCTTCCTTTAACTAGATAGCATTCATCGAATTGAAAGATTTATTTTGTCATATAGCTGCATAGGAGATTGTCATATGACATGCGGTAGGGCCTTGAAACCGAAACATAATTGAAGATCAACATTAAAATTTATTCAATTTACACTAAGGCAACATTGAACATTAACGAAATATTTAAAGGTCTAGGCTAGAGACGTGTTTCGGCATCTTTAAACCTAGTAGCTGTCGTTCGCCTCTCGGCTTTAGACAACACTAGTACGGAATTGTGCTCCCCGTACCATCGAGTATATAAAGGGAGACCCCACTAGGTTTCTATCCTTTATCCGTAGGAAGCCGAGTCTGCCGCCCTATACCCATGATACACCGGACACAGCATTCAGGGAGATTGCCTGCACGTACGGAAAGTCCTTGGTTGATTTCTCTTTCATTTTTGGAACCAAGGTGTATATTGCAGTTCACGGTTATTTGGTACACCCTTTGCCGAGTATTCCTGAGTAGTCATTTGATCTTTTCTGACTCTTTAAATTTGAAAGGATCACCAAGCACTTGTCCTTTCACACTTGCTTCAAAAATGAAAGAGATAGAGTCACCTTTCATCCGTTTCTCGACTCTTAAAACATGAAACGATGAAGTTTCTAAGTTTCAATGTGGTAAAATAAATCACCTGCGATCACACGCCCTGTTAGAGTTTTCTTGTTGGTCGTTTGATTGTGTGCCTTGGTTTTTAGCCCGTGTGCAGTTTTGAGTTGTTGATGGCAACTTTTCCGGAGTGCACCAACCAAGGAATCCCCTCCGATGGGAATCCTAGTCCTTTTCCTCCTTTTGGAAATGTTGGCGCTCCTTACATGGCTACGTTGTCCCTTCTTGGGTTAACTGTTGGGTTGCCTGTTTGGTTTTTTTCAACCTCCGTGGTCCCGAATGTCTCGACTACTGTTCAATCAGTTCCTTCGCCTGAACAACATCATGTTGATTTTAAGGTGGACCTCTCCCCTTCTTCACCTATTTCTGCGTCCTCCTCTCCTACTTCGCCTGGTGAAAGTTTGCATTCGAGTAACCCAGTGGCTAAGAAGAAGAAGAAGAAGACAAAGAAGAAGAAGTCCGATAAGAGAGAGGCTAAGGCTGCAGCTACTGCTTCCGAAATGTCTCCTCTTGATAAACCTTCCAACCCTCCGCAGAAAGTCAAGTTCCCTTGCATGTTGTGCACGGGAGACCATATTCTTCGAGATTTCCCTGGCATTCCCAAGGTGCTCGAAGTATGGTCCAATGGTCATCCGTCGTTACCTTTGGCTTCTAGGAGTCAGGTTGGGGGCACGTCTTCAACTGGTGCTGGTAAGGCTCCTAAGAAGCAAGGTAAGATTACCAATCCCTGTAAGTTGTGTGAAGGGCACCATGCCATTCACCTTTGTCCGTACATGGATGAAGCCAAGCGAGTCTTGGACAACGCAACTGTTTCTACACCATGCCTCCCGGCTGGTTATAAATGGCTTTCTTTGAGTCCTCCACCAGTTGATCCTATGATTGGTCAAGCATCATCCTTGGTCGATCCCGCTCCCTCAGAAATTCAGATTTAGGAATCCATTCCTGACCAACCATTGGTCGTCGGATCGGTTGAGCTGGCCCCATCTACGGTGCACCAGGTATTTTCTGTTGAGAGTGGACCTCACACCCCTCAGGTTCTTCTTGTTTCTTCAGATTCTTTGGACTTGGAGAAGGATTCTCCTGTCCCTATACCTCAAGAAGCTGCTCCTCCACCTCCCGTGATGGAGGTCCCAGAGGATACTCCTCCCGCCTTCGAGATGGAGGTCATGGAGGATGCTTCTTCTTCTTCCGTAACACCAGGGGAAGACCATCTTAGTTCGATGGTAGCCCCTCCGAGTAGTTTGGTTGCTTCCTTTGACTGGAGTCGATTTGCAGGATACCGCCTTCCGTCTTATGTGCCTTTCAAGATCACAGTACAGGCTTTTGGTTTGGTCGTACCCAGCACTATTATAGACGAAGGCGCGTCTGTTAGTTTTTTATCCTCAACTACTTGGCAAGCTTTCGGTTCACCGCCGCTTGCGCCTATTACGCAGAATTTGTTGGCATTTAACAGAAGAACGAGTCAACCGTTAGGGATTCTTCCAAGGTTACCTGTTACTTTGGGAGGTAAAACTGTCCATATGGACGTGATGGTTGTTCCAGGCCCCTTGGATTTCAATCTACTCTTGGGGCACGATTACACCTATGCCATGGGAGCGCTTGTCTCCTCCCTTTTTTGTGTGGTCTGTTTTCCACATGAAGGATGGATCGTGACCATTGATCAGCTTTCATTCTTTGGTCCTGATGTGGCAACTGGCCCGCCATCATCCCTTCCTGGTTTTTATCCACCCGTTGTATCTACCCCACCGTAGGTCAACGATGTGGCTACCTACCCTGTGCCTGTGCTCAGTGACGATGTCGTCGTACATCGTGTGCTGGGGGCATTGGGTCTAGACTTCCAGAATGTTTTCCTTCCATCGGGAGTGGAACTCTTGGAAGCGATGACTTCTTGTTCATTATGATGAGGTCTGCCGGAGCACAATTCGTTTTCTTGTGTCAAGCTCCTTAAAAAATGAAACAAGATGGTCGGAGCACAGTTCGTTTTCTTATGTCAAGCTCCTTAAAAAATGAAACAAGCTGGTCGAAGCATAGTTCATTTTCCTTGTGTCAAGCTCCCTAAAAAATGAAACAAGATCTCATGAGGATGGTTCTTTTAATGTGTCAACCTCGTTAAAACAATGAAACACGTTCCTGTTCAATTTGAGTCTTTGTAAGATATCGTAAAATTCCGGTTGAGTCCTTCTCTTGATCTCGTAACTTGAACCTTCACTCCATCAGCCTTTCATATGGATTTAAGCTTGGGGGGCATGTACCTCGAATTGAGTCACCATGCTGGGAGCATGCTTAATTTTTCAAGCATAGTTTGTTTCCGTTTCAAGCTTGTGTAAAAATGAAATCGGTTTCAAGCATAGTTTATCTTTGTTTCAAGCTTGTGTAAAAATGAAACCAACTTCAAGCAGATTTTTCTGATTTCAAGCTTGTGTAAAAATGAAACCATTCCCATTTAACCTCTTGTGATTTCCATTTTATCAGCCTGTTTTTTCCAGATGAACCTTGGTTCTCTCACTCCATCGTCACTATCTACTTGGCTGATCATATGCCTTCACTTGGTTGTTTTACCCGTTCCTGAGGAACCACTGCGATGAGTGGTCTTGTTAGCCAGCCTCTTGACCTTTACTTGTTCTGAGCAGTTCCACCATTACCGGAACCAGTTGCCACCCTTAATACCACTCGTTCCTTCAGGAGGAGTCAACTTTCAGCTCTTTTCTGACTCTCTAAATATGAAAAGATTGCCGAGCCCCTTGTCATTTCGATCTCGTTAAAGTGGCCACGAAATGACATCTACCCAGTATACGTTTACCCCTTTTTCGGGCTAGGATAGATTATTTACGAAAAAGGAATACACTAGCCTATCGCGACTAGGAGGTTTTCTCAGACATAGTTTTCTACCTTTTCGGATCTGGGAAACTATTTACGAAAAGGGACCGTTGGAGTTTACTTTTCTGCTGTCTTTTCAAACTCTCTAAATATGAAAAGACGCTGAGTTCTTCCTTTGTTAGACTCGTTAAACCTTGATGACATTGGATTCAATCGTAATGACGGTATCCGAGTTCCTCCTTCCTAGGGCTCGTTAAATGTACTAGGATGAACTTATATGACAAGCATATGGTATCCTCTTCAAGCTTGTGTAAAAATAAAGAGGTACTCGCCAGAAATGGTGGGGAAAAATGGAACCAATATCATTGTCGTGTCGGCAGTATCTCGCTCTTGAACATGGCACTTGTCTGCATTCGTGTCGGGTTGGAGATATCTCATCTCGTTTGTTCACTTGCCTCCGTGGGTTTGGGTGATCTCTTTTGACCTCTCATCTGCTCTTTGCCCTGTCATCATGACCCTAGATCTTTTGATGTCAAATACTGCCAAATACACTATCGTGCCGTTACATGTTCAAGAGAAGTTGACCTCTGCAAGTACCAACCTTCCTATGATTCTCACTTGATCGTGATTCAAAAAAACATTGTGTTCCTCTATCTCGTGTCAATGGTGGGAAACACTATGGCCCACCTTCGATCAAGGTCACTTCCTATCGACTTCAGCTCATTATCCAGGAAGATGATCTAGAGACTCCCTTCTGGTGCCTTGGAGTCTGCATGCCTCAATGGCAGGTTCTTCACATTCGACGCCAGGTTTTCATCCTTGGTCTCCGATCGAGTTATTCTACGGGTGTTCGACGCCATCTCATTGATTCACATGCCATAGATTGTACCTGTAGTACCTTGAGGGTCATTGTCATTATTGGTGGTACCTCTCACGTCTATTAACAACTTTCATCATTAGCTGGTAATCAGACGATGTTCTTGCATGTTCGAATTTAGCCCATTTCTTCACATGCCTGGACTTATACTGTGTTCGGGTCGAGATGGAGCGCAAGACCATGGATTGTGTCTATTGTAATCCAGGCTGCGACTTTATGGATTATCATGATTAGTTACATGACTCACCGATTGGATGGCTGTGACCATACCTGAGTCTATTTACCGATCCTCACTGGATGGCTGCGTCCATGCCTTGGATCTGGATTATTGTATACTCTGTTATGGATGGTTGCGCCCATACCACATATATATCATGTATTTGAGACATCAGTTGTAATTCTTCACGCAGGTTTTCCGACGGTGGAGTTTTCAGTTGGACACGTTCTCGTAAAGCATTTCACCCCTCTCTCTCATTTGGGCCTCATACTTTAGGGGGCATCTGTTACACAGTAATTTGTCACCGTCCCTGCCATTACCCATCCCGCACATTGGAGGGCTCATTCCGTGACCTATGAGCAGAGACAAGACTTGAAAATAATTTCATGACATCCCTTTGAACATGAGCTTTCATGGCCCTGAAGACATCTCTTTGCAAAAAACCCTAAAAACACCTCTTTTTGCATTGGCGCGGGCAGCCAGTTCGGTACCCGCGCCAATGGGGGAAATCCTTCTAAGAGGGTGCGCCAATTGGCGCTCTATCCCAGAGTCGCACTCACGCCAGCCAATTTAAGGAGTTTTTTTTAAAAATAAATGGCGAAAGTTTCGTCCTAAAAAATTCCTGGACTGCTATCTATCTTGAGTTGGGAGGTATGGCTATGGATTTCCATAGAGAGGAAGTGGTTTGCCACCTCTCATGGAAGCTTCCTTGATGATAGGGCTAATCCCATGATTATAGGGATCCCAACTCCCCTTCCTCCATCTATAAAAGCTTGCTCATCTCCTTTGCAAGCTAGTCTTCAAGTTCCCAAATTTCCAAGAGCCTTATGCTGCGAGAGCCTCCATAATTCCCTTAAGGCCAATTTCAAGCAAGGAGACTATCGTCAAGATCTGAAGCGAGAGGTTTGTCCCATCCTTGACAGGCTTTTTGAGACATGTTCTGCTGGCGACCCGCCGAAGGAGAATTCAGCGTCAGAACTATGGTTGTAATTTTCCTTTGATTGATTATTAATGAATGACTATTGGTTATGGTTCCACTTTTGTTGTTGTTTATGATGATGAGTTATGTCCTTTCTGACTGACATATAGTTTCATCTACTGGATTTTACGCTTGCGTTTGTTTTGTTTCTCGCATGTGCAGGTGTCCTATCACGGAGATCGTGGGGATCGTGATCTGCCAGAGCTAAGGAACGGGAGCACCACCTCTTCCACAAGAAACAACGTTGGATTCCAGGTAAGCCTTCATCTCTAGTCGGTTTATTTGCAATTAGAAACCTGCACTATAGCGTGAATGATTGTTGCTAGACCCGGTTTGGGCTAGTAGGGATCGCCTCTGTCCACAGAGGGGAATTACCTCCACAAAAACGCTGAGAGACGAAAGCTAGGGGGGAAAATGGGATTATATACCCTAGTAGTCCTAGCCATAAATGATGGATACTAAGTGTTGTGCATATCGACCTGCGTAGTGCTGTAGCTAACGTGTTAAGTATCCCACCTAGGGAGTACGTTCACAAGAATGAAACTCAAAGAAATTGACGGGGGCCCGTACAAGCGGTGGAGCATGTGGTTCAATTCGATGCAAAGCGAAGAACCTTACTAGGGCTTGACATGCCGTGAATCCTCCCGAAAGAGAGGAGTGCCTTCGGGAATGCGGACACAGGTGGTGCATGGCTGTCATTAGCTCATGCCATAAGGTGTTGGGTTAAGTCTTGCAATGAGCACAAACCTCATGTTTAGTTGCCAACATTGAGTTTGGAACCCTGAACAGACTGCCAGTGATAAGACGGAGGAAGGTGAGGATGACGTCAGGTCATCATGCCCCTTATGCCCTGGGCGACACACGTGCTACAATGACCGGGACAAAGGGTCGCGACCCCGTGAGGGCAAGCTAACCTCAAAAACTTGGCCTCAGTTCGGATTGCAGGCTGCAAAACGCCTGCATGAAGCCATAATTGCTAGTGATCGTCGGCCAGCCATATGGCGGTGAATCCGTTCCCGGGCCTTGTACACACCGCCCGTCACACTATGGGAGCTGGCCATGCCCCAAGTCATTACCTTAATTGCAAGGAGGGGGATGCCGAAGGCTGGGCTAGTGACTGGAGTGAAGTCGTAAGAAGGTAGTCGTACTGGAAGTTGCGGCTAGATCACCTCCTTTTCAGGGAGAGCTAATGCTTTTTGGGCTTCTTCGTTTGACACTGCATCCGGAAGGATGCACATTTGAGCCAAGCTCATAGATGGAAGGAAGTATTCTTTTGGGTCTCGAAAATGAAGTGAGACCATGAGCTTATCATCCCAGGTCAGAACAAGTTGATAGAATCCCATCTCCCATTTGCCTCTCCATGTTGCCACCTAGGCAGGGACATGGGGTGGAAAAAAAAAAAGAGTTAGGGTTTCCATTTTTCTATTTTGGATATATTGAGGCCTCCATCCCCGGGAGGCCTGCACGATGGGCTATTAGCTTATTTACTATATGGGTTCTTTTCAATATATTGGTGTTGGTGTAGGGGCAGGCCTCTATACCCAAGGACTGCACGATGGGATATTAGCTCAACGGTAGAGCGCGCCCCTGATAATCGTGTCATTGTGCCTGGGATGTGAAGGCTCTAAGTCACATGGATAGTTCAATGTGCTCATCAGTGCCTGACCTGGAGATGTGGATCATCCAAGGCAAATTAGCATGGCGTATTCCTCCTGTTTGTTCAAACCGGGGTTTGGAACTGAACTTATCCTCAGGAGGATAGATGGAGCGATTCAGGTGAGATTGAATGGAGATCCAACTTTCTATTCATTTGTGGACTCGGGCGGTCCGAGGGGGCCGGTGGTTATCCACCACGGATCCTCTCTTCTCGAGAATCCATATATCCCTTATCAGTGTATGGATGGCTATCTCTCGGGCACAGGTTGAAGTTCAGCCTAGATGTGGAAAATAGAGCACCTAACAAATGCATCTTCACAGACCAAGAACTACGGGATCACCCTTTTCATTCTAGGTAGGGTGACGGAGGGATCATACCATTCGAGCCTTTTCATGCTTTTTCTGAAGGTCCGTATGAAACAGGAATTGATAGGATCTCCTCATTATTCCCTAAAGGATTAATGTGAAATCAAATTCTATCAATTCATTTTCTGCAGGGTCTAGTAGATTGGATCTAGTCAGAAGAATAGAAGAATGCTTGGTGTAAATAAAAATAACTCCTTGGTCTTCGACCCCCCACTACGAACAACCCTTGGATCAGTGCAATAGATGGGATCTCTTTATCCATCTCCTCATGATGGGAGTAGAGCAGGTTCGAAAAAGGATCTTGGAGTGTCTCGGGGTTGGGCCAGGAGGGTCTTTCAATGCATCCTTTTCTCATAAAAAGTGATTTTCATTTTCTTTCCGTTGGCTCGGTAAGGAAATAAAAAGAAAAGGAAGGGGAACAAGCACACTTGGAGAGCACAATACAATGGAGAGGAAGTTGTATGCTGCGTTCGGGAAGGATGAATCGCTCTTGAAAAAGAATCTATTGATTCTCTTCTAATTGGTTGATTAGATAGTATTGCAGGTGTGAGGATTTACTTCACGGGCGAGGTCTCTAGTTCAAGTCCAGGATAGCCTAGCTGCGCTAGGGAAAATCATAGGAATAAAAAGCAAAAGCGCCATATTTTTTCATGTATGCTCCACTTGGTCCTGGTACGGGGGAGATAGCTTAGTTGGTAGAGCTTCGCTCTTGAAATTGGGTTGTTGTGATTACGGGTTGGATGTCTGATCGTCTAGGTGGTAATGATAGTATCTTTTATCCAAACCGGTGGCTCACTTTTTCTCAGTATTGGGGAATATGACCGAAACATGCCACTGAAAAACTCTACAGAGACAAAGAAAGATGGGTTGTCAAGAACGTAGAGAAGGTAGAGTGGGTAGTTGGTTAGATCTAATATAGATAATACATGGGCGATAGTTGGAGTTGGAGGCTCTCCTAGGGTTACTTCATCTGGGATCCCTGGGGAAGAGGATCAAGTTGGCCCTTGTGAATAGCTTGATGTACTATCTCCCTTCAGCCCTTCGAGCAAAATGTGGTAAAAGGAAAATCCATGCCATGGATCGACCCCATAGTCTCCACCCCGTAGGAACTATGAGATCGCCCCAAGGATGCCAAAGGCATCTAGGGGTCACAAACCGACCATATACCCACCTTGATTCAAGGAGTGGAATGCATTAGCTGTCTGCTCCAGTTGGACAGGAAGGGTCGGAGAAGGACAATCATTCTTAGGACCAAAGACTCGGGTGGAAAAAGGGGATAGCTCTCCATTCCTAGTTCTCTTGTAGCTGGATAGCCCAGAACTACAAGAATCCATAAAATGCTATTGAAACTCTGCACCTTTTTGGAAGAGTTTCTCTTTGGAGAGCACAGTACGATGAAATTTGTGAGCTATGTTCGGGGGGGAGTTATTGTCTATCGTTGGCCTCTATGGTAGAATCAGTCGGGGAGGCCTGAGAGACAATGATTTACCCTGTGGCGGATGTTAGCGGTTTGAGTCCGTTTATCTCTAGCCCATGATCCTAGCCAATACAATGGTATATGATACCACGAAATTATTCAGATCCGACAATTTTATTTATGATTTCTCATTCATGGATGTTGATAATATTTTTCCATTTAGTAGCACCTTAGGATGGCATAGACTTGAATGACGAGGTTCAAACGAGGAAGGG